>JAVGWX010000003.1:64838032-64875532 GCA_036924085.1 Ariolimax columbianus
ATTGTATGTTACCAACCGTTAGGTTGGTAGCCCCTGGAATATACAATCGCCCATTTTTGGGACTGGTGGTGGTGGAAGCGTAAATTAGAGAAAAATATGCCGCAGAAGGCGGATGTGTCGGACCGAAATGTGCAAATATCGCAGTCAAGCTGTAAACTAGCGACACAACGCATTCCATTCTCCAGGCTACATCCTGATACTTGCGAAACTCTGTACAGGGTTTGGTAGCAGCAGATTAAAACGAAGGCAGAAGAAGAGCAAAGTAGACCCACAGCTTGTCAGGCGCCATCTATGCTGCTCCGCTAACCAGATAACCAAGACTTGATGTTATAGTCACAGTCCTATTTTTGGGACATATTCTCTGTGGGGGCGAGAATCCCTAGAATAATTTGAGTCGATTTTTAACTTGAATTTGGCCCGAGCAGCGGCCGTTACACTTAATCTTTTCGATTTCCAAATGTAAAGTTATTTTTAACGTGCGCACCACTGAATACGGGTGTCTGATCTCACTACTAAGAGATCAGAGGATTTTTTTATCCCATGATCCACTTGAAATAATTCCGGTCTCCACCGTGATTTGAACTCGCGACCTCCAGTCCCCGAGGCGAACACCTTACCTCCAGACCACTGGGTCCCCCTGTCTATGTACTAAATTCTCTTTATTCTTCCTGATGTTCTCACATCCCTGATGGATATTTATGTCTATACTTTCAACGACATGCTCTCTCTAGATCCACAAATAAATACTCGCATTGGCAAAACTCCTGCTACATTTGCTCGATTTACAACGCGTGTTTGCAAAAATCAGAAACTGGCAATTAAAAATAAGGGAATGGTGTACAATGCATGTATAGAAGTGTGTTCACACTTCTATATGGCAGCAATATTTGAACAACTTATGGCAAACAAGAGCACAGGCTTAACACCTTCTATCTACGGAATTACATGGAGGGACAGAGTGACAAATGCAAATGTGTACTCTCGCATCGGTCTCCCAAGAATTTACACTCTCCTTAGGCAGCAAAGACTACGATGGCTTGGTCATGTTCGTCGCATGGAGGATGGTCACATTCCCAAAGATATCCTCTACGTAAAGTTGGCGGATGGCAAAAGAACAGTTTGGACGACCACAGTTAACGATCTTCTTCTTCTTCTTCGTTCATCCTCAGATCAAGGTTCCGATTTCTCTTACAAAGGACACCGTTGTTTGTAAGGCTGTTTCATCTCCATACAGCTTTTGTCTCATATCTGTCTCACGAGGCCAGTATTGTTCTCTCTTTTCCTGCGTGAGCGTGCAGCTTTGCAGGATGTGTTCCACGGTCATAATATGCTCCCCACATGGGCAACTGCCATCTGTCCCAATCCTCATTTTGTTGTAAAGATGACCATTGAGTCTGTTATTCCCAGTTCTCAGTCTGAAGATGATGACTTGCTCTTCTCTAGTTAAGTTATAGTAGCTGTCTTCTTCTCGGAAGTCGGGGTGTTGATCAGCCCATTTTACCCTGAATTTGGCTTTAATTATGGCCTTGGCCTCATTATATATGATATTCAGGTCTGTTTGTTGGGATGCTCCTCCTCTCTTTGCTAGTTTGTCTGCAGCTTCATTGCCTTCGATATTGCAGTGGGATGGGATCCACTGTATGACCAACCTTGGGTGTTCTGCTGAGAGCTGTGTCAGGGAGAACATACATTGCTCGAGATCTTCATCTTTGTTTTGCTTTAGCGCTGTCTGCATATAGTGCACTGTGTACTCTTTTAGGAATTTCTGTGATTATATCATTGATATAAATGAGGAACGGCATGGGTGAGAGTATTCCACCTTGTGGAACTCCTTGTTCCATTTTCATATTTTTGCTGAGGTGTCCTTGGAGTTGCACTCTTGCTATCCTGTTATCTAGATAATCACTGATCAACTTATGCATGTTGTGGTTACACCCATTTGCAGTAGTTTAAGTTTTAACTCGCTCTTCCATATTTTATCAAAGGCTTTTTCTAGGTCTATCCAGACTGCCAGTGTTTTCTTTTTTTCTTGAAATGCATCTTCTATCTCCTGCGAGATATATATCACCTGATCTTTGGTCGATCTGTTTCTACGAAAACCTGCTTGCTGTGGGATAAAGATGTGTGCAAGCGTGATATGAAGACTATGTACAGGAATCTGATATCCTGGGAAGACGAAGCTGCAGACCGATCCAAGAGGAGATGTCCCATGAATGGCCAACTCACGCTTGGTGAAGCGAAGCTCCAGCAACACAGAGAAGTGAAAAGACAGCCCCCGCAAGAAGAAAGACAACAAAAGATAAGTATATTTAAATTGTTTTTATTTTGTTTATCGCTCCAAGTCATATTATTCTATAGTCAGTCAAGATTGAAAGGAGCTATTAATGTCAACCTTTCATGTATATGTTCTTTTGGTTCTTGTATCTCTGGAAAATATCTATATTCATATGGATTAGTGCTTCGCCTATCTCTGTGGGATCTCTGTGAATATGCAAACATCTCTAATTTATAGATGTTTCCCAAAGGTCCCGATTCATAGTTAAAAGCAATGTGTCTAGCCACAATAAATCTAAAGACCAAACAATTAGAAAGAATTCACATGTTTATTCCGCCTCAAAAAAGGCTAATACTGATGTGGTCTATGGAGCGAGATCATCCCCTCTTTGTTGCCGTGCGCTAGAAACTGCCAGTGTCCAGGTTGAATAGTGGTTAAGGCGCTTATCTCTCACTGCAAAGAGACAAGTTTGTGTGTCTGGCCGCATACCGTTGCAGACTACCTAGTGGACAAAATATATGACTGATTCACAGTTAGAGAATGTAAGGCGGCAAGGAAAGAGCATAGCCAGGCCCATCACATATATGCTGAATACTTTGTGCAATGCAGTCACTAAAACGTCATCCGCATCCATTAACACGCCATCCCCAATCTTTAACACCTTTTCCCCAATATTTAACACGTCATCCCCAATCATTAACACGTCATCCCCTATCTTTAACACGCCATCCCCAATCTTTAACGTCATCCCCAATCTTTAACACGTCATCCCCAATCTTTAACACGCCATCCCCAATCTTTAACACGTCATCCCCAATCTTTAACACGTTTTTCCCAATCTTTAACACGTCATTCCCAATCTTTAAGACGTCATTCCCAATCGTTAACACGTCATTCCCAATCTTTAACACGTCATCCCCAATCATTAACACGCCATCCCCAATCTTTAACACGTTTTCCCCAATCTTTAACACGTTTTCCCCAATCTTTAACACGCCATCCCTAATCTTTAACACGTCATTCCCAATCTTTAACACGTCATTCCCAATCTTTAACACGTTTTTCCCAATCTTTAACACGTTTTCCCCAATCTTTAACACGTCATTCCCAATCTTTAACACGCCATCCCCAATCTTTAACACGTCATCCCCAATCTTTAACACGTCATTCCCAATCTTTAACACGCCATCCCCAATCTTTAACACGGCATCGCTAATCTTTAACACGTTTTCCCCAATCTTTAACACGTCATTCCCAATCTTTAACACGTTTTTCCCAATCTTTAACACGTTTTCCCCAATCTTTAACAGGTCATTCTCAATCTTTAACACGTCATCCCCAATCTTTAACACGTCATTCTCAATCTTTAACACGTCATTCCCAATCTGTAACACGTCATTTCCAATCATTAACACGCCATTCTCAATCATTAACACGTCAACTCCAATCACAAATACGTCATTCTCAGTCACTAACACGGCATCTCGTCCTTAATACACCAGACCTACCTAAATACAGGGGGCTATCTTGGACACAGTTACCAATTGTTGTTGCTGCGTTTAGAAAGCATATCTCCCTTAGATCTAATTACTTCCCATTTCAAGTCAAAACAATAGACTGAACTCAAAAGCTTATTCCTTCACAAAAGCATACTGGATTCAGTTATTGTCATAACTTGAAAGGATCACATCAGTACAGATCTGTCACAATCTAAGCTCTTTTATCAGGGGATGTTGGCATCTTATTGGATGTTCCCCTGTACCCAAACCTGATTCTATCTCCGGTTAATTCTAGTTATTTCTCTTCCCAACAACATCATCTAATATATAAATAAAATCTTGGCTCTTGTCTCCTGTAGTGTGTGAGACCTCTAACGTCCCGGCAGCTTCAATCTTTCCACTTTTGCTATGGAATAAAATATATAGAATTCGTGCAACGGGATGCGATCCCTGGTGTCCTGCCTACACCTTTTTTCTGACAAGGACATTCGTACAATGGGATATGGCTTGGCTTGGCTTCGTTCTTTCTCAGTCATCCGCTACCAAGCCCTAAAAGGCCTTAAGTAGCAGAATGTAATCTAGAGAACGGAATGCATTGTGTCGTAGTTTACAGCTTGACTGCGATATTTGCACCTTTAGGTCCAACACATCCGACTTCAGCAAGCATTTTTGAGTACCTGGGTAGCATTCCGTCTTCGATCCCTTCTCCTTAGCCAGTCTGTTATCCAGTATCACCGCGTGGAGGTGTATAAGGGTCTTGGCAGCTATGGTTCGCTGACCACTGCAGCTCATGCGATGCTCAGCATGTTGATCCCTAATGGGATATGATACCTGGTGTTCTCAGTGGTTAGAGTCTCAACAAACAAACACACACATAAATAAACACACACATAAATAAACACACACATAAATAAACACACACATAAATAAACACACACATAAATAAACACGCACACATGACGACACATAAAGAGAGATATACTTTTTTAAATTTTTTTATTCTATGTGTTTGCCTCACTAGTTTCTACTGGCGGAGGCGTGCCTATTCCACCCTAGACCGTAGTCAAACTGGGCGATATTTAGACGCATAAACCAGTGCTTAGATGTATGCTAGGTTTGTTCGCTCTCAGAAGGCAGCTCAACCAAAGTGCAAAGGAAGGGTCTCACCCTGAGGGCGCGTGTGAAAGTTGTGCACGAGTGTGGTTGTAGGACAGAGTAAAATGAAACAGAGTGAGGTAAGAAGAGAGAGGAGCCAACCAGAGTGCGTCCCAGAGAGATATGCATTCTTCTTTGTGCGTATATATACTATGCAGGGGTGAGGAAAGATAATACTCTCACACACACAAACATACAAACATGCATATTTTGAGAGAGAGAGAGAGAGAGAGAGAAAGAGAGAGAGAGAGAGAGAGACGAGAGGGAAAGAGTAGAGAGAGAAAGTAAGATATTCTTCTTTGGAGTTTTATACTAAACAGGGGTGATTATAGAAGATACACAGTCACTCACTCACTCACACACACACATGCGCACACACACCCACCGCCACCCCACTCTCACCCACGCACGCACGACCCCACACACACACGGATATATATATATATATATATATATATATATATATATATATATATATATATATACTCGTACATGAAAAGGGAGTCGCGTAGCGCAGTAGTTAGCGAGCGCGCTGGCTTCGCATCTGAGTGGTCCTGGGTTCATTCCCCAGTTGAGGTGGTAATGTTTTTTCAGACCGCAATGGCTCCCGGGTCGACCCAGCCTTAAATCGGTACCTGTTCAGTAAACAGTTCAGTACCGGGAAGTAAAAGCGAGAGAGAGGAGATGGCTACCGCCCTCATATAGCCGAGCCTTTGAAATGTGAGATCGCTAACACCTCACACCCCTACGGCAGTAATGCTATGGGTTACTTTACTTACATGATAACTGTCCGTCCTTGTCAATGCCCACCACCCACATCATCCTTGTTGTATGTGTTCTGTTCTGTTTTGTTTCTGCACTGTCTGACTGACACTGTTTTGGTGTAGTGTTTGCTAAACCTCATGTGGCTTATCAGCCCAATGTGGGCACAGAATGTTTTATTACATGGTTTTCACACTACGTCTTCTGCTGCCGGTGATGGTGGGTTCTCTTCTCTTTCCTTCCGGATCAGGCGTTTGGTTTGCGCCGTCTGCAAACGATGACTTTCTCCTTGAGCAACGCCCACGTTTACTGAATTTCTCCAGACCGATCTGTTTTCCGCAATGCTTTACCAATTGTCTTCATCTATGTGACAACATCTCAGAGTTTCCTTTCCTTCTGTCCTTAAATCGCTTTTTAGGGCGACCTCCTTTTCGCTAGGCATCCATAAGCTTACCGTACAGACGTCTCTCCGACAGTCTTGTGTCTGACATGCGTACATGACGTTCAAGTCATCTCAGTTGTGCCGCCTGCAGCGGTGCATGGATGTTTGGCATGTTTCCTCATTTTAGGACTACACACACACATACATACACACATACATACATACACATACATACATACATACATACACACACATACACACATTCACACATACACACACATACATACACATACATAGATACATAGGTACATACATACATACATACATACATACATACATACATACATACATACATACATACATACACACACACTCACATGCACGCACACACACATACAAACATACATACATGCATACATACATACATACATACATACATACATACATACATACATACATACATACATACATTCATACATACATACATACATACATACATACATACATACATACATACATACATACATACATACATACATACATACATACATACATACATACATACATACATACATACACACACACACTCACATGCACACACACACACACACAAACACACACACACATACATACATTGACAAATATAGAGATAATAAGATAGTCTGCTTCGTGTTAATATACCAAACAGGGGCGAGGACAGAAAATACTCAGGCGTACATACTTACACACACACATACACACATACACACACACACACACATGTACATAAAGAGAGAGACAGAGAGAGAGGGGGGATGAGAGAAAATTAGAGAGAAAGAATGAATGATTAAAAACCTTCACTTTCTTTACATAAAAAATCGGACGACGGGAATCGGATAGTAGGGAGGAAATAAGGACGGGTGGATTGGTCGATCACCTGTTAGCGAGATTGCTATTTATATTCTAACCAATTGGCGAGACGATAGGCAGAGCGTGAGTTAGAGAGAAAGAGGGAGAAAGAAGAGAGAAAATAATAAAGAGATAGGCCTAACTTTCTCATCCTTCTTCGTTAAAATGATTCTATGCTTCTAGCCCGGTGAGGTTCACGAAGGAGACAATATTCCAGGTCTTCTCCGGTTCTCCTATAGCTTTTCGAGCAGGGTCGCACACGCGGGCCTGACTACCTCTATTTGGTCTGCATAAGTGTGGCAGTCCTGCAGGATATGTTCTGTATACGTCTGGGTGCTCTGCAATCACATGTGGCGATGTCTCTGAGACTCATTCTGTGTAGGTGGGACTTTAGTCTGCAGTGTGCCGTATTGAGGCTGAAGATTTTTGTCTGCCCAATGTTCCGTGAGGACGGAATGGAGAGACCAGCAAAAAGAATACAAGCCAGGAAATGAAAGCATAGACAAACTTGGCAGAGATAGACAGACCTACCCAACAGGGTGGAGCGGGGTGGGGGCGGGGGAGTCTTTACTTTGTCCAATTTGACAGCCAAAGTTACACTCCTGGGTGGTTTTGCTAATCTGGACAAGGCTGCAGGGATAGGGTGCAAAAGAAACTTCTGCTCGTGCATTCATTTAAAAAACTGTAGCATCGTCCATAAATGAAGAGGCCATCCGGCGAATGCCGCAGGTAGAACTGAACCTGGCGTTGGATGAAGTCATTACTGAGGAGGAAGTCGACAGGGCAATCAGTTCACTATCTATAGGAAAAGCTCCAGGAGCTGATGCAATACCAGCAGAGGTATATAAGACAGCTGGCCCATCCCTCACCAGAAGGATCACTGAACTCTTCTGTCACATGTGGGCTGAAGGTAAAATTCTGCAGGAGCTAAAGGACGCCTCAATCGTTCACCTATACAAAAGAAAAGGCAATCATCGTGGAATATCGCTACTCTCCGTAGCAGGCAAGATCCTAGCGCGCTTACTGCTAAACAGGCTCAACAAACACCTTGAACAAAGTCACCACCTCCCAGAAAGCCAATGTGGATTCAGAGCCGGAAGAGGAACAGTGGACATGATTTTTGCCGCTCGCCAAGTACAAGAGAAGTGCCTAGAGCAAAATCAGGCCTTGTACACCACATTTATTGATTTGACAAAGGCATTTGATACAGTAAACAGAGGAGGGCTGTGGATGATAATGTCTAAGTTTGGCTGCCCCAACAAGTTCATAACAATGGTGAAACAGCTACACGAAGGCATGTGTGCTCGTGTACTGGACAGCGGTGCAATCTCTAAAACGGTTCTAGTATCAAACGGAGTAAAACAACGATGTGTACTCGCCCCGACTTTGTTCAGCATGATGTTCGCGGCCACGATGACAGACGCCTTCAGATCATTGGAGCTTGGAATACCCATAAAGTACCGCACAGATGGCAAGTTACTCAATTCCAGAAGAATGAAGGCCAAAACCAAAGTAGCTGGCGACATAATCAGGGAACTTGTATTTGCTGACGACTGCGCTCTAATGAGCAACTCAGAACTGAATATGCAGGTTGGAATGGACCAGTTCTCTGCCGCATACGAAAATTTTGGCCTGACCATAAATGCCAAAAAAACAGAGGTCATGTACCAACCAGCACCAGGCATGCCGTACACAAAACCAGAGACTACAGTCAGCGGGCAGACGTTGAATGCCGTAGACAAATTCACATATCTGGGCAGCACGCTGTCGAGATCTGTCAGCCTAGACGATGAGGTGGCAAGCAGAATAGCAAAGGCCAGCACAGCCTTTGGTAGAATGCGCTCGATGGTCTGGGCACGTCGTGGCATCAGCGTCAAGACCAACTCAAAGTCTACCGTGCAACCATCATTCCAACCCTACTATACGCTTGCGAAAGCTGGACTGTATACTCTGGACATGCAAGGAGGTTAAACCACTTCCACACAGGTTGCCTGAGGCGAATATTCCACATCCAATGGCAAGATCGTGTCACTGACATCGAGGTTCTCTCGAGGGCTAACATGCCCAGCATCCATGCACTGCTAGAAAAAACACGACTAGGATGGGCCGGACACCTCGTCCGTATGTTAGACGAGCTGCTCTCAAAGAAGCTTCTCTACGGCGAGCTGAGAGAGGGATAGCGCAAGAGAGGGGGCCCAAAGAAACGTTTTAAAGACGGTCTGGAGGACTCACTAAAAAATTGCCAGATAGACATCGACACCTGGGAATGTCTTGCGAAAAACAGATCTGACTGGAGAAGCGCAGTCAAATCGGGTGTAGCTGCCGGTGAAGACGACCGTGTTGTGAAAGCCCAGAACAGACGCGAGACGTGGAAATCCCGAGCAGCGGGAACACCATCCCCTTCTACAAACCTCGTGTGCCCGATATGTAGCAGATGTTTTCGTGCTCGCATTGGCCTGTTCAGCCACATGCGCACCCACACCCAACAGGGAAATCTGTGACAAGGATGATGTCGGCGGTCCTCATCGACAACGATGGACAGCTATTAGATTAGCATCCTGGTTGTTGATTTGTTGTTCTCCATGTTTCAGGGCCATACAATAGAATGTACTTTATATTCGAGATGTAGATTTTTAATTATGTGATGGGTTTAATTTCTTTTGCATTTTTTAAGTTTCTCGCAATGAAAGCTTCGCTCGCGTTTTCTATTTTCATTTTGATATCTTCATCCGTACATCTTTCTTTATCTATAACGCCACCAAATGATATGAAATATTCCACATTTTCTAATAGTATTTCTCCAAATGCAATCTGATTACAGCTCATTCATTATGTAGCATGTCCTTTATAGAACGTCGCTCCCAACACAGTCTGTCTGAAAGAAACTCTTTACCTTGCCAAAACATCAGCCTCCGCTGCAGTCCTACCCAGGCATTGCTGGATATCTTTGTGCCATCGTCACATTGGTCTACCCCTTCCTCTTTTACCTGGCACCATACCGTCCATCACTGTTCTCTCAAGACCGTTGTGTCTCTTGATGTAACCAAAGTATTTACATTTTCTAGCCATAATGGAGCTGATAAACCAGTTCTCCTCTATGCTCAACTCTTGCCGAATGTCTACATTTGTCTTTTTCTCTGTCCAGGGTATTCTGTGGATATTTCTGTAAGATTTTGACTCGAAGAATTCGATTCTTTGTCTATAAGTTTTGGTAATCGTCCATGATTACATGTAATTACCATAGATTATAGCTAGCTACTTTTATTCTCAAGATCTTCGTTTTTTTTTCTTTACGCATTCTCTGTGCTGAGTTATGTGATTTATGTATCAAGTATGATTATGAGAGTCGGTAATAAAGTAATGCATCACATTCTTTTACTCTGCTAATAATAAATATAGAAACATGACATTTTTCACATTCGGGATGTGTCAATTTGTGTAAGAATGTATGTTAAAAATGGCAACGCATTCCGACAAATAGAACATTTGCACTCAACCGTTGAATTGGCGTCTGTGAATACCTTGCGTTACAAACGGCGAATTGTGATATAATTTTCTGTTTGCAGAGAAAGAAACCATTCTGAACATTCACAAACGTTTGTGTTGTATATGGAAGTTGTGCAGTAGACAGACACACCGTTGGTTGCTGTGCTAACAGAGTTACAGCTGCAGAAAGTGGACAGGACAAGGGGAATGATCTTGCGCGCTCCGCACGTCTTGCCATAGGCACCAGTTCAGACATGATGAACCGCCATAATATCATTATTAGTCGGGAGAGGATAATAACAAATCAACAATTGGCTTTGCAGTTTTCAGTCTGCAAGGTAAGTGGTTTTAAAATTGTCAACAATCTCTGATTTTCTCAGGTTTACAAATGATGATTTCCTCGAAATGTCACAAATGACACCAGATTTCAAAGGAATACAATTTGTGCTGAATTTTGGAACATTTCGATGTTGGAATTGAGACCTTTCAGTCCAAGATCATTACAGGTAATGAAAATTGGGCACACCATTTTGAGTTTGAGATAAAGAGGCAGTCAATGAAGGGCCATCATCTGCGATCAGCACCAACAAAAAGATATTCAAGACAACTCCATCAGCCAGAAAGGTCATGGTCACTGTCTTTTGGGACATTAAAAGTGTGGTTCATGTGGATGTAATGTTCAGAGATGAACTATGTGGTACCATTGATTGAGTTCAATCAATTCTCAAGTTTATAACAAGACACTGATTAAACTCAATCATGGGTTCCACATAGTTCGATCTCACAATAATTCAGTAGAACTGTTTCTCCAACACGACAAAACACGACCTTACAAATCTGAAAACAATGAAGCAATCACCAAATTGGGTTGGACTGCTAAAAACAAAACAAAAAACACAAAAAAACTGCCATACGCCCTTTTTCCCATTGCTGGGGTAGTCTAGGGGTTTTGAAGGCTGAGGACTACAGACCGCTTCGCCACTGCTGTCACCACGTCGTGTGCTGGCTATGTTTGTTTATTTCACCCCCAACAGAAAAACAACATGTGCCATACCGGGGATTCGAATCGCTGCCCTCCTTGTCGGCAGGCAGGCCTCGAAACCATTCGGCCACGCGCTCTATTTACAAGTTCTTCGAGAGTATATGTCCATCTCTTCATCTGCTCCTTTATGTTAAAAAAAATAATAGCCTCCTTCAGTCATCATTACGGATGATACACCTTTGATGTGATATCTGTTTATATTTTGCAAAGTTTCCTTTTCTGCTCTGCTTGCTGCACTAGTCTCTCTACGTCCAATTTCAGGTGTAGGAGCAAGAAGTTTTCCATTTGCTACGGCCAACAGTTTCGTCTTTTCGGAGTCTATTCCCAGAGCTTTCATATCTCTCTTGCATACTTCCTTGAATATCAACTGAGCCCCCCCCCCCCCCCCCCCAACCTCGACTGGCCTCTTCCCACACATCTTTTATGTTAGTAATCAAATCCCCTTCCTTATCGTTAATAAACTCATTTGCTTGCTTATATTTTTTTGTTAGTTTCTTTGATCTGTTGTGTATGTTTTCACACAATTTATTTTTCTGCAAAATCCTTTTGGCTCACTTGCCAACTCATCGATATATTTTCTTTGTCTCTAACGATGCTCTTTCTTACCTCTTTTTTGACTTTAGTGTATTAAATTTTCCGATCGTTGGCTCTAGCATTTGTGGGTTTTTTTTTATTATGTCTAAATATACCTTTTTTCATATTCCTTTTGTGTATCTTTGCTATAGTGTCTGTTGTTATCCAGGATGTGAGTTAGTAATCTATTTTCTACATACAAAACAATGGTACGCTTAGGCGACCAGGACCTGTCGCGTCGAATGACCATGTCTATGACCACGTCTGGTGGCCGCGTCCCATGTAGCTTGCCGTTCTGTTGGGCAGGTGGCGATCTGTTTTAGCCAGGTGGTGCTAGGGCGGCCCCGAGGACGTCTCCAGGATTTCAACTTCTTCCCATAACTCGCCCCCACAGCCTGTTAGAGTATCTCGTGGGTTGGGACTTCCCTGGAAAGGCGAGAAACGTGACCCAAGAGGGAGAGACGAGGGAGATCAATTGCCGAGACAGTGACTGCACGCTGAGTAAGGTGGACCGCTTCACTGTTGGAAACCATGTCACGCCAGACGATCCCGTCTTCATAGCTTCTCCAGAATTCTCGTACGGGTCCAAGAGGCAGCATAAATAGCTGCTTGCACCAGGGAGCAGCGAACCACAGCTGACCAAGACCCTATTCCGCCTCCACGTGTTGACCTTGTAAACAGGTTCGACTAGTCTCGCCAAGGGATAGGAACCAAAGTGGACAGCAAATCCTGTTCTCAAGAATGCAACCTCAAATCGGATGTATCGGGTCAAAAGATGCAAATATCGGAGCCCCGCTGTAAACTACAACATAATTTCCTTTTCAGGACAAATGCCAAAGAAGAAGGAGAATCCTCGTAAACACAGAGAGATTAATAGAAACAGACAGAAGACGTTTGGAAGACAATTTCCTTTACATAAGTTACCGTGTTTATAGCTCCAAGCAAAGAGGTAGTCATAAGTGAAGAGAGAAATACATTAAGATTAGCGGTTAGAAAGAATGATGTGTGTGTAGAAAAGAAGGTTAAATGAAGCATATACTGATAAGCACATTGATAACAAGAGGATGATTGAGGCGGGATGCCTAGTTAGTTACACAGAGTCCTTTTCTTTACATAAGTCTCTCTATATGTCTGTATGTCGCTCTTAGCTCGGGGCTAGGAGAAGTGAAGAAAGAGTGACATCAAGTAGATCGACCGTCAGCCGTTGGAGAAATGACAATGAGGGTCTCTGTGTATGACCAATATTTTACCTTTTATTTTTTCCCTCATCCATCTTTTCGTACTTCTCACGCCAGCGCACCGAATAAGGAATTACTATAAGCTCTCAATTTCTGTTGTGCTCCCAGACAAGCTAATGCCCGTCAACCTTTATTAACCACTCTCGTGAGCACGGCAGAAGGACACTCATATTGTAAGAGTCTTCATCAGAAGCCCTGCTGAGTTGTCAAAAATGGACACAGATCAATAGATGTTCTATCTTACGTCAGCAGAACATTTAGCCACGTCACGTCATGTCTTCTCATCTGTCGTTTTCTCGTTCAATGTGGAACATAGTTCACATCACTACAGCTGGCCTATCTGAGCATTTGCAATTGACGATTCAATATTAATGGTTTAATGGTTCCATGCACAACTCTCTTTAGTCGCTTTTAACAACATGATTATTTCTAATCAAGGTACAATCATGGGAAAAATGTCGTATGATAGTTTTTAAAAAAATATTATTGTTGTTTTTTTCAGTGACTACAATGAGAATGTTTACTCTTTTGTGCGCCCTTAAAAGGACGTTTAGTGGTGGGTTGTAATAGCTTTTATCACATCGTGAGCATGCTGATGAAGGTGGACCTCAGACCCCCAATCGGTTGTACTGTGCTTGACTTCATCTGCGTGGGGCTCACTACTACAAAGATCACATCGATCCTCATCTCGTCAGCCAGGCTGCCTTGAAAACAGCCTGTTTCCAGGGAACGCTACATGGAAGAGAGATTGTGGTCTTGGTTAGTGTATTGTGCCTGACCCTGACATCCTGGTCAATAAGTTAGGCTGGACTGGACAAGCGTCTCAGCTCCCCATATAGGGGGTGTGGGTTCGACTCCGGACACCGCCGTCTTTTTCACGGGTGCTTGATGCGAAGTCCCCTGCATCTCGTAGTCACCCCCTAGTCGTCTTGTCCACTGGGGTCGGGCGGCACGAGACGAGAGAGTGAGGATAAAAAGTAGCGCAGGTTCATCCTTACTGAAAATAACGCTAGCAAAATTAATTATGCGTTCATCGTCTACTTTGGACGGCGGCCTTTGCCTTTGATATATATATATATATATATATATATATATATATATATATATATATATATATATATATACGCAAGCGCGCACATCACACACACACACACACAAACACACGCACACACATACAAACACACAAGGGGCAGTCATTAAAAATCAGCAATTTTATTAATAACATTTTTTTAAAGAATGAGAACCAGAAATGCTTTTATTTTATTTTTCAACATAGTCTCCTCAACCTGGCAATACACTTTATCCACCTGTCCACTATCTTGTGGATGCTTTCTAGAAAATCGTCGTTCGGTGTGACATTTAGCCCATTATGCACAGCCTTCATTACCTTGTTGTAGATATGTATTACCGATTATTGCCGGTGTCCAAAATATACAGTATAGAGAAATAACACTTTAACCTGCCAAGTATATTGTAAGATGTGACTGAGGAAGTCTGGACATGAGCCTATCCACCCCAACTGTATAACAGTTAAGCCGGAAAAATGTAACTTCAACAGAAATGGACAAGTATTCATTCCTCGTCAAGCTGGTGCTTCATAAAGTTGTTTAGCCGAAATACGTGGCAGATGTGCTCGTAAAGTGATCGAATTCTCAAAAACAAAGAACATGTCTTAGAATGAATGAAAAAATGTTCTAATTTTTATATTTACTTGTTTAATGCATGTTTAATGTTTAATGTGTGTTTAATGTTTAACGTATGTTTAATGTATGTTTAATGTATGTTTAATGTATGTTTAAGGTTTAATTTATGTTTAATGTATGTTTAATGTTTAATGTATGTTTAATGTTTAATGTATGTACAATGTTTAATGTATGTTTAATGTATGTTTAATGTATGTATAATGTTTAATGTATGTTTAACGTTTAATGTATGTTTAATGTATGTTTAATGTATGTTTAATGCATGTTTAATGTATGTTTAATGTTTAATGCATGTTTAATGTTTAATGTATGTTTCGTGTTTAATGCATGTTTAATGTTTAATGTATGTTTAATGTATGTTTAATGTATGTTTAATATATGTTTAATGTATGTTTAATGTTTAATGTATGTTTCATGTTTAATGTAATGTATGTTTAATGTATGTTTAATGTATGTTTAATGTAAATGTATGTTTAATGTATGTTTAATGTTTAATGTATGTGTAATGTTTTTGAGAGGCGCGTTAGCTCAGTTCATTACGAGAAATCCGCTATTCTCTGTAGTAACCGCATGCCTTGGTTTGAATCACGTCTGGAGACTAAAGAAATCCGGGTCGTGATTTTATTCGGGGACCGCTTCTCCGGTCAACCCAGCTGTTAATGAGTACCTGACGCATGAGGTAGGGAAATTAAAAACAACAAGGAAGGGTACTGGCCACCCCACTTCTCACAGGCTGCGGCTTAGTACAATGGAGTCTTCACAACCAGCGGTTAATTCTGCTGAATTTCCACTTTACGTGTTTAACGTGGATTGACTTAGCTCCTGTGGTCTGAATACTTGGCAGTAACGTCCCCTGAATCAAGGGCATATGAAACTTGTTAATCAGTTTTTTTAGGATGGTTACCCGTTGGGTTGCACGGCCATGTGAAGCCAGCAGACGGGAGCTGGTGATGTATATGAAATAATTAACAAATGAAAACCACATTGACATCCCCGCCCGCCTCCCCTTCCACCTAATTTCCCCACGAACATGAGTTGATACGACCACCTGTTTTTTGTCTGAGTCAGTGGAGCTGCAGAGAACATGGATGAAGATCAATAATAAGGAGTGGAGGGCTTATACTTTTATCGTCTATGCTCACGTACACCGCCATCTTGATAAGACTAAGCGGGATTTCCTGACGAAACTTTTGGGCGTGTCTGACAAATAGTGCTATAAAACCGGTGATTATAATATTCTAGTTTAAGTTAGTCGAAGAATCAACCTCATTGCACACGGCTTAACGGCCATGGCTTAACCCATAAGTGCTCTGTTCTTCTCCAAATTTTTGGGAGAATCTCAGCACAATGCACGAGCTCCGTTGCACCGGCGAGGATCCTGTAATAGATTGAGTAGATTTTTAACTTAAATTTGAATTCTGCAGGGGCAGTGGCCGTTAAGGCTACTCTCTTCTTTTTCCCAGCTGTCGAAAGATTTTTAACGTGCGCTACACTGCACACTGGCGTCCGATCTCTACTAACACAGAAATCCTGGGAAATAGCAGAAAGTTCACGGAAATAAATTCCAGTCTCCACTGTGATTTGAACCCGCGACGTTCAGCACCCGAAGCCGACATCTTACCTCGAGACAACTCAGTTCCCCCCCCCCCCTTTCCTTACAATATTCGGTCCGAGGATTGGGGAAACGCCACTGAAAGCGAGCAAGGGGTAGCTTTAAGTTAGACACTTCTCGGGATCAAGATGCTGAGCAGCGCATGAGCTGCAGTGGTCAGCGACCCATAGCTGACTGCTAGCGTCAGGGCCAGCGAACCAAAGCAGTCAATAACAGGCTGCAGCAGGGCAGACTGGCTAAAGAGAAGGGATCGAAGAGGGATTACTAACCCGGTACTCAAAAAATGATTGCTGAAGTCAGGTGCAAATATCGCAGTCAAACTGTAAACTACGATACAACGCATTCCGTTCTATGGACTACATTCTGCTACTTAAGCCATTCCAGGGTTTGGTAGCGGGAGATTGAGAACGAACGAAGACAAGCCAAACCAAACACTTCTCAACACATACTTTACCATTTAAATAACGGCCGCTAGTCCAAGTTAAGCGATTCTGACTGGTGATACTGAAAATGTAATCGGTCTGGCATTTATCTCCAGAACTGTCGCTCGCTTCACACACTGGTGCATATTGATAGAGTGGGGGGGGGGGGGGGGGTGGCACAAGAAAGGGACTAAATCACATCTGTTGTCCCCTTTGCCAAGGGGCAACCCCTGAAAATCTGGAAACTTATACAGATTTGCAAGTTTTCTACCACACGTACTGCGTGAGTCTAGCAGGTATAAACCCCGTTCGTCCGTACTGCATCAGAGCAAGACAAAGCATGGATACAGGAGGTGATGGCAACAAAAGAGGGAAAGAAAGTCTCGAGGTGACATCAAAGGAATGATTGCGATGTTGAAGAACGAGGAAAAAGTGTATATCAATCAATTGATTCTAGACTTAGCGAGAGAATCCAGGAACAAAATGTACAGCAATCAATTGATTCTAGACTTAGCGAGAGAATCCAGGAACAAAATGTACAGCAATCAATTGATTCTAGACTTAGCGAGAGAATCCAGGAACAAAATGTACAGCAATCAATTGATTCTAGACTTAGCGAGAGAATCCAGGAACAAAATGTACAGCAATCAATTGATTCTAGACTTAGCGAGAGAATCAAGAAGAAAATGTATAGCAATCAATTGATTCTAGACTTAGCGAGAGAATCCAGGAACAAAATGTACAGCAATCAATTGATTCTAGACTTAGCGAGAGAATCCAGGAACAAAATGTACAGCAATCAATTGATTCTAGACTTAGCGAGAGAATCAAGAAGAAAATGTATAGCAATCAATTTATTCTAACCTAGCGAGGAATTCAAGGAACGAGAAAAAGTGTATAACAATCAATTTATTCTAACCTAGCGAGGAATTCAAGGAACGAGAAAAAGTGTATAGCAATCAATTTGATTCTAGCCTTTGCGAGGGAATCAATGAACGTGGACAAATGTTTCCAGCTCTCATCTGTTTTGTTTAAAGTCTATGCAATAAAAGTGGCCAGCATTCAGCCTAATAGGTCAGGACGAACTTTGACGCTAGCATTTGCCATTCGCACATCCAAAATGGGCTCGGATAGACATGAGATGGTCAAAGATATACATGATACTTTACAAGTAATCTCATCTCGTTTAATGGACTCAATCTCTACGATCAATCCCAACAAGTCCGGTGTGCGGTGATGATCATTGACCAACTTCATATTGAAGACTGACCATCGTAGTATGAGAGGTACAATAGTTTGAGGTATCTTGGCTTGGCTTCGTTCGTTCACAATCTCCCGCTACCAAACCCAGACACGGGCCTAAGTAGCAGAATGTAGTCTAGAGAACGGAATGCGTTATGTCGTAGTTTACAGCTTGACTGCGATATTTGCACCTTTTGGTCCAACACATCCGACTTCAGCAAGCATTTTTTGAGTACCGGGTTAGCATTCCCTCTTCGATCCCTTCTCCTTAGCTAGTCTGCCCTGTTAGCGAGAAACTGTACATCCTCTCTCGAGCTGAGCTTTTGCGACCTGGTTTTCATCATGAGACATCGAGATATCAGAGTGAACTTGTGATTAGACGTGACGAGATGGCAGTGTAAATGTGCACATAAGTTGATATTGGAGCTTCATGCATTTCCTGCATGTACTTATACTTGTCAAAAATATAAATAAATGCTGAGATGACATTTTATTAGCTAATATTAACAGTTGTAACAGAAAGTCTAGCCTTGGACTGCAATGCTGATGTTAATATAATGAATAGGACATATGTTTATTAAGATAGTGTTAATAAAAGAGTTTGCAGAACTGATGTTAATACAATTTTTCAGATACTCTTTTTTTTCAAGGGTTTACAATATTTTTGTAAAAACGCTGGATAAGTTATTTACCTTTCCCCATGTCGTTTGTTAAGAGCAGCTATAGATGGCGCCTAACTGGCTGCGGGTCTGCTTAGCTGTAGTGGTTGAGTCTATTAGGATGGATTTGCATATCGGTTAAACCACCCTCCAAAAAACTGGTTGTATACAGACTCTGTAGAGTCTTCTAAACCAGTTTAAAAACGTTAAGTTTAAGTTAGATGAAACCATAACCAAGGGAGAAGAATGGATTCAAATTGGAGATAAAATAATGAGCTACCACCGAGTCACCATCAGCCCGGGCAGGGGGGTGCAGAGAAAGGTGAAACGTGGACCTGGGATGTTAAACAACTGATAAGTGATTCATAGGCG
Source organism: Ariolimax columbianus (assembly GCA_036924085.1). Classification (NCBI taxonomy): domain Eukaryota; kingdom Metazoa; phylum Mollusca; class Gastropoda; order Stylommatophora; family Arionidae; genus Ariolimax; species Ariolimax columbianus. Next base: position 64,857,343 of record JAVGWX010000003.1, read on the forward strand.
TCTCAGTCTTTGCAGACCATGCGTGTGGCACCCTGTGAGAAGCCTCTCAGGGCGCAAGCCTGGGCGCTAAATATGGAGACCTTGGGCTGCCCAAACTGCAGGATCCCCGTCTCGGCATCGCTGGTGTAATCCAAAGGAATGCAAAGCATGACAATTTGGCACCAGCTCTACTGCAGGAGCTGCCGGAATGGGTTCGCAATTTTGAAACCATCCGCCTTAGATTTTCTGTCTGGGTTTACTCCCGTTGCCCTATCTTCTCCCGAGGCTTTCACAAAGCAGCGGAGTCGTTGCCCGCAGATGCGAGTTACTCGAGACATCCGATGATACGCTCATCGTCCCAAGACTAGCCAGCACTCTCTGGGACTTGCGGGTTTAAAATCAGAGTTCCTTCTCTCCTATGGGAACTGCCTGTACAGGCTAACGAGCTTCGTCTACCCGGGTTTAAAGTAAGAGTTTACCTTCTCTTAGATTGGCTGCCAACCAAGGCTAATGAGCCCAATCTAACGCTAGCAGGCAGCTATGGATTGCGGACCGCTGCAGCTCATTCACTGCTCAGCATCAATCTCTTTAATGATTGTCGCAATCATTCTTGACTCTCAATCATTGCTTATGAAGGTACAGAAGGGCTGACTATTGCGTGAGTGGATAGCTTACATAAAAGCACCGAACCGTCTGGATCTCGTGTGTATCTACGATCTGCGTCGTGCTGTGGTTTGTGGAAATGAAAGAGCTGACAATCTAGCTTCAAATGTGTCTGTAGTGGGAACATTTCAAATCATACGCGTCGGGTCGAGCAGAGATGGGCGACTGAGAGAACAGAGCAGGCTTGTGTACAACCAGCGGGCTATCACAACCATCAATATCTACACCGTTCTCCATTCTATGAGAGGAGCTGAGCACTTATTAGTCTATCTGGAATGCAACGACAGAACAGAACATTTCATGTGGGCTGTCAAGACTTCGGTTATTTACTTCAATTATTACCCCATGTGTATTCCCTTTCATAACTAGATTACGGACTCAAATACTCAATCACAGACAAAACCAGTCAACAAACTAAGGACTGCACATTCCTCCATGCTCCCCAAACCACACCGCATTTTCAAGAACATAACTAACTCGACTAAGGCATTGTGTATACATCTATAGCGTGTGAATAAAGTGCTACATTTACTTCTACTGCCACCACCATCGCAATCAACATCACTATCATCACCTTCATACATTTATCTGACTCCTCATAGAACAAAAGAATGCAGCGAGTGCTCTCCATTCTAACATATTCTGGGTCGTCTCCTTGAGTTCCGCCAAGAAGGGGATTCAGTGGCCTCGAGGTAAGGTGCCCGCCTGGAGGGAGGGGGGAGGGGTGAGGGGGGCGGAGGTCTCGTGTTCGACTCACAGTAGTGGTTTTTTTTACACGTTGATCTTCTAGTAAAAATTCCCCTGATCTCTGGGTACGATCTCTGGGTAGTGAGATCTGACTCCCGTTTAAAGTGTTGAGCACGTTAAAAATTCCTTAACATGACAAAATTAAAATTAAAAATCTACCCAAGTTATGTGTACCTTTCCCCAGGTGGTTTGCTGATTTATTTAGCTCTAGTGTTTGAGTCTATAAAGATGGACTCGCACATCTGTAAAAGCCTCCCTCTAATAAACTGATTGTATACAGACTCTGTAGAGTCGTCTAAGCCAGTATAAAGTCGTTAAGTTAAATTAAGTCTCCAGATGTACTGGTATTTTCTTCGACAGGTATACCTTTCCATTAGTCTCTTTACACGTGGGTTCCAATCTAACACATGTCTAGCTATATTTACTCTTTTGTGCGCCCTGGAGAGAACGTTAAGTGGCCGATTGTAGTAGCTTTCCTCACACCTCGAACGTGCTGATGAATGTGGATTGGGGTCCTTCAGGCGGTTGTGCTAGGCTTGGCTTCTTTTGTCTGTCGGTCACTACTACGGAGATCACGTCGATCCCTCATCTCGTTAGCCAGACTGCCAAGAAAACAGCTCGTTTCCAGGGAGTGCTTCGAGGAAGCTGAAGTGAGGGTCTTGGCCAGTATATTTTGCCTGACACTGACTAACATGTCTGATCAGTATATTTTACCTGACACCCTGACTAACATGTCTGATCAGTATATTTTACCTGACACCCTGACTAACATTTCTGATCAGTATATTTTACCTGACACCCTGACTAACATGTCTGATCAGTATATTTTACCTGACACCCTGACTAACATGTCTGATCAGTATATTTTACCTGACACCCTGACTAACATGTCTGATCAGTATAATTTGCCTGACCCGACGTTAGTCGTCCTCCCCTGAAGAAGGGTTGATGTGAGCTGACTTTAGGAGCGATCGATTCTGGATATCCTCATCTATTCTCTGAACACCCTCAGCAATAGTGCTGCGTCAGTCTGTGTGATTGGTAGCGATTCTTTCCAAGTCATCGTGGTTAATACCGCACTGGATTAGGGATCTTTTAAGTGTGCCCTTGTACCTTGTCCGCTGCACATCTCCTCTTGCCATTTTGGAGCTCACCATAAATCAGCTCTTTTGGTAGACGTTGATCCGACATGCGTACCACATGCCAGCCTATTTCAGCTGTGCTGCACATATCATGGTGTGTATACTGGACATGATCGATCGTGCTAGCACATCTGTATTTGGCAACATGTCCTGCCATATAATTCTCAACAGTTTCCGCATATGGAGGTGGTGTAAAACTTCTTACATATTATAACACAGTCTCCCTGCACGCAGACAGCTGCCCTTTTAGCTAAATGCTACTACTGCATGGAGATAGGGTGAATCATGCAATCAGAAAACAACACAATTGCACGGCAAATTTGTCTCTGTGCTTTTGATTAATATACTGTCAGCGGCAACTGGACATCCAAATGAATCCTTTTTTTTTTATCCTTTTCACACAGGACTCTGAAACCAGCAGGGGACAGAACAGGAAATTATCATTTTCTTTATTACAGTTAGGATTATTACCACGAAATCAAAAACCAATTATTCTGCCGAGCCAACATTATATTTCTACACACAAACTATTTGAAGCCACATTTTCTCAAATTAGCTTGGAAATGTACCACAAAAAAAAGACATTAAAATGAGAGAATGGTTGAGCAATAGGAAAAATCCAAATATGACGTAATCGATCAGGCGTAAGCGAGCGCAAACTGTTCTGATTAAATACTTTCTTCGAAGAAATGCATAATTAATTTTGAATTATCTCGTAGGGAGGACAGAGATAAATAGATGATTGATTCGATAATGATAATAATATTAATATTTTGAATGAGAGTCTGAAACGAGTCAAAAGCTGAGGATCTAATAACAATTGCAATAGCCAATGACAACAGCAAGTACAGATTTGACGTCAGCGAATACGTTACACTCCAAAAGTAAAATTGACCTTTCTGAAAAATAAAACCAGCGTCAGCCAAGAGTAAAATAAAGTGAACAGTCTTTGGTAGGTTCAAGAAATCTATGATGCATCATCATCATCATGTAGCATGCCCTTTTTAAACGCCGCTCCCATCACAGTCTGTCTGAAAGAAACTCTTTTCCTTCTCAAAACCCCAACCACCACCACAGTCCTACATTCCTGGATATCTTGGTACCATCGTCTTCTTGGTTTACCCCTTTTGCCTGGCACCATACCTTCCATCACTGTTCTCTCAAGGCCGTTGAGTCTCTTGGTGTGACCAAAGTATGTACATTTTTTGGCCAAAATGGAATTAATAAACCGTTCTCCTCTATGATCAACTCTTTCAGAAAGTTTATATTTGTCTTTGTCTCTGTCCAGGGTATTCTGAGGATCCTTCTGTAACATTTTGAATCGAAGGATCCGATTCTTTGTCTTGAAGTTTTGGCAATCGTCCATGGATCGCAGTCCTTCTTTAAACATCGTTGTCCATTTCTTCCTGCTTTTCTTCAACACACTTTTGTCATTATACACTGCCTGCATTCTGCGATGAATGGCAACTGGTCGACACCCTTCAGCTGTTAGAAACCGAATCAATGCTCGATGATCAACTCTGGGCGGATTCAGTATCACGCCCGCCATGTTTTCATCGGTCTGCTGAGGAAACTATGCGTCGGAGGATAATGAAATTTTGCAAACGTGACAGTTAGTATGTGCTGTTAACACCAGAAGTGACGTCATCATGCGCATGGTACGTATGTTCACTTGTTGCAGTTTGGTCCAGTTTCATTTGAACACGCCTCGTACTTATATGAACGAGGATCGTTAGACTGTACCCGTATATGTTCATTATTGTTATGTCTTAATTTGTGTTATTATGTGTCCCTGATAAATGTCTTTTGGTCGTAACGTAAGTTTCCTTAATGTTTTTGTTATAACACAGTATATGAGCCATACATTTACATGTCTTACTTCCTTTTTATAAGAACAAGATATGGTCTTACAAATAAGATAGATGCTAAAAGGATGGAGTGGGTATCTGAGTGTACGATTACCCTTGCAATTTAGCTTTTTTCATGATAGGATAACTTCCGAAGCAGTTGTACGTTCACAAATTACAGAAGTCGATGCAACCATCCTATTTGTTTTGAGGGAAAAAAGAAACAGAGGAAGAGGGCAACGGTAGGGGGAGTGAGAAGGAGAAGAAGAACAGAGAGAGAAGGGGAGGAAGAGGGAGAGGCGGAATGGAAGGGGTATGAGAAGGAAAAGGAAAATGAGAAGAAGAAGAAGAAGAAGAAGACGACAACGAAGAAGAAGAAGAAGAAGAAATAGAAGAAGAAGAAGAAGAAGAAGAAGAAGAAATAGAAGAAAAAGAAGGGAAAAAAACATAAATTGATCCCGCAACGCTCACAATGGAAAAAGTACAATAGCACGCACAATTCATTCATGATACATTGGGATCTGATGCTCCAACGACAACCAAGGCCATGATAGACATGAGAGACTTTCCTACGAGCAACAACACAGTGACAGATGATGCTGTCATTAACTATTTTATTGCTGAGCTTCAAACAACAATAAAAAGGGACGGGCTTGAGTCAGACAATCTAGTTCGCGATGCCCCAATAAGACGATACAAGGACACTCTGAAAGCTTCACTGAAGAACTGCGACATTGACCCTGATGGCTGGGAGAACATTGCTGCTAATCGCTCTGCATGGCTTTGTAGAACCCCTTCTGGCACGAGACATATGGAGCAGACAAGAATCAAGGAAGCTTCACAGAGACGAGCGATACGAAAGACAAGAGACGAGTTGCCTCCAACTGACGGTCAGAGAGTGTTTCTTTGCCCTCAGTGTGACAAACGCTTTCGGGCTCGGGTTGGTTTGATTAGCCACCTACGAACCCACTCCAGGATTGGCAGATGGCAATGTGATCTTCTTCGATCGGTTTGATCAGCCACCTACGAACTCACTCCAGGATTGACAGATCATACTGTGATCCTCTTCGATCGGTTTGATCAGCCACCTACGAACGAACTCCAGGATTGACAGATGGCAATGTGGTCCTCTTCGCAAAAAATGGACAAACAATAACAACAACATATTGCAGGGAACAAATTATAAACCGATTGTTATAAAAAACAAACTGAGTGGGACTGGGTCATAAGGAGACGTCGTGGGCTAGTGGTTAAGTGACACGGCTCACAAACCGAAGGTGCTGGATTCGATCCCCATCACAGCAACGGCCGTTACCCCGGAGAAGCAAACACTTAGAAAAGGCAGGAGGAAGCAGACCCTTGCATAAAATGAATGCTGAATGCATTGGGCCGACAGTAGCAAAATGAAAACCGCAGTGCAACGCACACCGTTTTGAGGAATATAGAAATTAGGCAAACGAAAAAAAAAGATTTGTTAAATACGATCCTGCATGCTTGTTTTATAGACTACACTAACGCCTTTGACTGCGTAAAACATCAGCAAATGTGGAACATTATTAAAGATATGGGATTTCCAGCACAACTGGTTCAACTAATAGAAACCCTCTACAGGGGGCAACAGGCAGTCATCAGAATACACGGTGAAATCTCAGATTGGTTCGTGATAAGGGGGTCAGACAGGCTGCATTCTTTCACCAAACCTGTTCTACATATATGCGGAAAACATCAACACGAATGTAAAGACAGATCCAATTTCTACAGACTTCGATCCTTTCACAATAGGAGGAAAGGAGATACCGGAAATACGAAATGAATAGTTTTGCTCTCGAGCAACGCCAAGAGACTAGAACAAATAATTACATCAGTCCAGAAGCACAACAAAGTCCAGAATCTCTACCTGAATACAAAGAAAACTAACTGACAAGACAAACCTCCAACCTAAAATCGAGATCGCCTATGAAGAGATTGACAATGCTGCACATTTTGAATATCTGGAATCAATACTAAACAACAATGTAGACTGTATAAAGGCAGTAAGAAGGCGACTGACTATATCAATGCAGAAGTTAACAATTACGCAGAACTTATGGCATGATACAAACATGGAACTAAAACTAAAGATCATAAGAACATGCATTTTTCCTGTGGCCACCTGTGGATGTGAAACATGGACGATTACAAAAGCACCAAGAGAGAAGATCGATGCTTTTGAGACACAGTGCTACAGAAAAGTCCTGAAAATCCCGTGGACAAAGAAAGAAAGAAACAAATCCATCCGGCAAGACCTGAATGTGGAGAATTGGCTCATAAATGATGTAAGGACCCGAAAGGGACGATGATGTTAATGTCTGGTCAGGCAAAACACACTGATCAGACAATGTTAGCCAGGGTCAGGAGAAATTTACTGGTCAAGACCCTCACCTGACCTCCTCGTTGGTCGTCCTGGAAACGGGCTGTTGTTGATAACAACAGTCTAGCTAACAAGGTGAGTTTCGACGTGATCCAGGTAGTAGTGAGTGGTAAAACCTTTTGTAATCTTCCAGGTATGTCTTAAAAGGCAGCTAAAGAAGGTTGCGTATGGGGCTAGCAGCCTCAATATGTAAAACAATTACAATAAAACCCCTTCCTGAGACGGATGTGTCGGATCGAAAGGTGCAAATATGGCAGTCAATATATAAACTAGTGACACAACGCATTCCCTTCTTCGAACTACTTATTACTACTTACAAAACCCTGTTCAGAGCTTGACAGCGGAAGATTAAGAAGAACGCAGAAAAAGAAGACAATAAAACCATACTCCAAATGATCGAATACATGCTTCTTGTACAGCTGGTCATATGCTTCACTTGGAACGAAACAGGCAAAACAAATCAATCAATATAAAACTATCACTGGTCAATAAAAACATATCTAATTAATAGCTCAGTGACTACACGGGGACAAAAACAAAGCGACACTTACGTTAGGCAACAAGGCCTTCATCGGGGACAAGAGCGAACACACACAAAAATTAACAAATTACAATAAAAAATAAAGCAATCATTTTACATCATGTCTTGTTTGTTTGTTGCGATTTGTTAGATGTTTTCATTCATTCTTTGTTCCTGACGAAGACATTGTGGTCGTAATGTAAATACCGCTTTGTTTCTATTCTGGTGTAGTTACTGAGCCATTAGCTATAAATGTTTTTAATCGATATTTCATCGTTAGTTTCCTACCCACATTGGGCGATCAGTGCCAGAATTGGACGTTGGCGAACAAAGATAATAGTAACATCGTAAGAACAGGGATTAAATGCCTGCGCAGAATCATGCAATGAGGAAATAAGAATGGATAGAATCAGAAACGAAGTTATTAGAAAAACAAGTAGGTATAACACCAGTGCTAGACCTCATCAAGATAGTCAAACACCAGATAGTAGCCATCGGAAATAAATGCTTTACAGATACAATGGTTACGAAGCCAAGGGCCGACCACGCAAAAGATGGATAGCAGAAATAACAAAAGCTGTACAGCTCCCAGTGTACGAAATACCTACTAGGGCCCGGTCAAGAAACCTCTTCATAACATGACTTTGAAAGGCACAAGGAGGACAAAATAGCGAAAAATAAGATCTTTAGTTGCGACTTCGATTTATTTATTTCCATATAATACTTTCACTGTGATGTGTATGCAAAAACAAAGTAAACAGTAAAACATATTCTGAATAGAGAACATTTAAACGGAATAAGATCAAACGAATCGTCCGCTGAAAGCCAAGCACACGCTGCCGGTACGAAATATTCATGAAGAACCAAAGAACACAGATCCAATAAAAAGGATCGAAGCTAACTGGCCTATGGCATGTACGATAAGCACTATTATACAACAGTAAATTATCTATCCCACCGATCAATGAACTAAGAGTACATTATTAAGAACACGAAGGTTGCAAATAAGTATACTTGCCTGAATCCATTGGTAGTGAAGAATCCAGCTTGTCTTACTGATAAGTGTAACATCTAGAAGTATCTATCCAGCTCCCCTATCTGGGTGAAAAGTTTCATCCTTCACCGCCTCTCGGTGATCAATGGTCGAGGAACCAGCATGCCTCCCTGCTCAAAATGTCCTGGCAAGTAAAAGTGCCAGAGCACACGTTCTAATTGTGTAGGGCTGGGATCAGAAGTGGGTGGTTTGCCAAGCTCATACAAGTGGAACCGGGTAAAACAGAAAACGTGCCGCAGATGTAACAGTATATCTGGACAATGTTATTGATGGGTGTTCGAATATATGTATAATAAAACGGGATACACAGCTTTCTGTCTTTGAACATCACGTGACTTAATGTTGTTATTAGCTTATGTAGCGTATGACAGTAGCTTTCACTCCGTCATTTATACATTTGTATAGACGGATTTCGTATCTATTATTAGCAGTAGCGAAGCGGGATGATAATTTTAGAGTAAGCTGGGGCATGAACATAAAGGGGCACACTTAACTATGTAGAAAAAATCTTGAAAAGTACTTCGTGTTTCTGCTGAATGAGGTAATTGGTTAGTTCTCGCAGTTATCATGTACTGTGCTAGAGGATCTGACACATAGCAGAATGGTCAAACGCATGGAAGAGATAAATCTATATTCCTCTCCCAAAGAAAGGCAACATAAAGCTGTTGCGCTAATAAGCCACGTTAGCAAGATCCTCTTGCGGATCATATTGAAGAGGATATAAATAACATTTGAATGCGAAATCCATGAAGTGTAAGCAGGCTTCAGAAAAGACAGGGACCAGAGATTACATATTTATTATGAGGAACATCTATGAAAAATGTAGAGGGGGTAACGTAGATCGATATACATGCTTTATCGATTACACCAAAGTCTTCGGTTGCATAAAACTTCAGAAATTGTGGGAAATCGTGATAGATATGCGGTTTCCAGGACATCTAATTCATTTAATCAAATCATTATTTCAGGAACAACAAGCTGCTGTCATAGTATCTAATGTAACACTAGACTGGTTCGAAGTACACATGGGAGTAAGACAGGGATGTATCCTCTCCCCATACCTTTTTAACATTTATGCAGATTGCATAATGAAGAAAATTAGAGAGGGTTAGAATGTCGAGAGTTACGTTCCCTTTACAACCTTCTGAATTCTTGGCTACTAACTATTGATTCCATGCATTTTTCTTTTACTACAATATCATTTTGCTTTCTTCCGTCAAGCAGGGTTTGCTTTTATATCCTTCATGACTCTAGCGTATGCTGCAGCTGACTTGAGGGCAGTCTTGAATTTTAACCAGACAGCTTCTAGATCTTCGGGTGGTGCGTCTGGAGTCCCCACTGGTATTTGGTCCTATCTTCTGACTCTCTTCGCTTTGAGGTCTGTATTCTTGCTTCTCTATCTCTGCTGCTTGTTTTCTTACTTAACTGTGGATGTTGGTGTTCGTGGGGCAACTCTTTTGGTTGCCTTCTTCATTGTCACGAGGTAGGGGCAACTCTTTTGGTTGCCTTCTTCATTGTCTAGAGGTAGGGGCAACTCTTTTGGTTGCCTTCTTCATTGTCACGAGGTAGGGGCAACTCTTTTGGTTGCCTTCTTCATTGTCACGAGGTAGGGGCAACTCTTTTGGTTGCCTTCTTCATTGTCACGAGGTAGGGGCAACTCTTTTGGTTGCCTTCTTCATTGTCACGAGGTAGGTGCAACTCTTTTGGTTGCCTTCTTCATTGTCACGAGGTAGGGGCAACTCTTTTGGTTGCCTTCTTCATTGTCACGAGGTAGGGGCAACTCACGATGTCTAGTTCTCTCCAGGCTCTGGCATCTCTTACATACTTTATTAAATCGTTCCTCGCGATAGCATAATCAAATATGGATGTCTCCAATTCGTGTCGGTTCACATCGAATGTGTGTATTGATGCATATCTGACGGAAATATGTATTTAAGATGATCAGGTGTTGCTGGCTGTAGCAATCACAGTAGTCGTCTACCAATGACGTTTAAAACATCTTCGCAGTGTCTACGAATAACTCCATCCCATCTAGAACGACACTTTCTCACTCTAGCAAAGGAAATCTACAAAAACGATCATCTGGTCGTAACAGTCGTTCGCTGTCTTTCCAAGCATCTCGAAGAACTCGTCTTTGGCTTCTGCTCTATCTCTGTCCCCAGCATTTGGCGCGTAAACAATGGCGATGTTGACTAGCGTGTCCTCTTCTTTGAGACCCAGTACCATAATGTATAAGGAGACACATTTCAACCTCTTGATGTTGTCCCATTGACGCATTGATACAATACAGCCCACTGTGGTCTATTGGTAGTAAGTGTTGTAACATCACATAGCCCCCATAATGTCAGTGTTCTTCATCATAATGTCAATGTCCTACATCTTAACATGAATGTTCTATACCGTAGCGTGAGTGTTCTACATAGCAACGAAAGTGTTCTACCTCATAGAGTAAGTGTATTATCGCATAATGCGAGTGTTCTATCTCATAATGTGAGTGTTCTACCTCATTGCACGCGTATTATACCTCATAATGCGAGTGTTCTACCTCATTGCACGTGTGTTCTACCTCATAATGCGAGTGTTCTACCTCATAATGCGAGTGTTCTACCTCATTGCACGTGTGTTCTACCTCATAATGCGAGTGTTCTACCTCATAATGCAAATGTTCTACCTCAATGCACTCGTGTTCTACCTCATAACATGTTTGTTCTACATTACAGCTTGAGTGTTCTGCATCATGACGCAAGTGTTCTTCCTCATTTTGTGTGCCCTATAACATCGTATAGCAACCCAACACCGACGACCCCCCCCCCCCATCCCCCTCACTCCCACCCACACAACGCAAGAGTCATAACGTCACATCGCCACAAAATGTGTGAGCATCCAACCAGCAAATTGCACCGACAGTAAAGTGTTCAAAACAAAAGGAAATACGACAGGAGTGCACGAATGGGACAGCTCTACAGCTGCACAATTAAAATGGGACGGGACACCGTAACGCGTGAATTCAACCACGGCTCGGCACGAAATCATCAAAGAACTACCGCGTCAGTTTACCTTTCCGCTAACTCATGTGCGGTCCTCAAACTATAATTGTATTATCAAATCAATACCTTGGCTCCAAAGTAAACGTCTCCTCCTACTGAAACATCAGGAAGCTTTCGCAACAACAAAATGAAGCAGTAACACTTCAAACATAAACCACTTTCCTTCTACAGGGAGTCCCACTCGCTACACGGTAAGGGGTTTTCCGTTTAACTTTTAAACCAATGGATATAATTCAATACAATGCAACAGGGACATACCTAGGTGTGTGAGAAACACAATGAGCCCATATTAAATGTTGGAAGAGAGTGTATGTGTGCGCACGCGTGCGTGTGTGTTTGTATATACAAGGCGTGTTCAAATGAAACCGGATCAAACTGCAACAAGTTAACATATGTACGATGCGCATGATAACGTCACTTCTGGTATAAACCGTCAAGATTGCAAAATTGCATTATCCTCCGACTCATAGTTTCCTCAGCAGACACGTTGAAAACATGGCGGGTGTGATACGAAATCCATCCAGAGTTGATCAGCGAGCGGTGATTAGGTTTTTAATAGCTGTAGGATGTCAACCAGTTGACATTCGTCACATAATCCAGGCAGTGTATGGTGACAAATGTGTGTCGAAGATAACAGTGAAGAACTGGGCAACGATGTTTAAAGAAGGACGCGAGTTAACGCAACAATATGCGCCTGATCTGGTCTCGGACGTGAGTTAACGCAACAATATGGACCTAACTTGACCTGGTCTCGGACGTGAGTTAACGCAACAATATGGACCTGATCTGACCTGGTCTCGGACGTGAGTTAACGCAACAATATGGGCCTGACCTGGTCTTGGACGTGAGTTAACGCAACAATATGGGCCTGATCTGACCTGGTCTCGGACGTGAGTTAACGCAACAATATGGGCCTGACCTGGTCTTAGACGTGAGTTAACGCAACAATATGGGCCTGGTCTGGTCTTGGACGTGAGTTAACGCAACAATATGGGCCTGATCTGGTCTTGGACGTGAGTTAACGCAACAATATGGACCTGATCTGGTCTTGGACGTGAGTAAACGCAACAATATGGGCCTGATCTGGTCTTGGACGTGAGTTAACGCAACAATATGGGCCTGACCTGGTCTTGGACGTGAGTTAACGCAACAATATGGGCCTGACCTGGTCTCGGACGTTAGTTAACGCAACAATATGGGCCTGACCTGGTCTCGGACGTGAGTTAACGCAACAATATGGACCTGATCTGACCTGGTCTCGGACGTGAGTTAACGCAATAATATGGGCCTGACTTGACCTGGTCTCGGACGTGAGTTAACGCAACAATATGGACCTGACTTGACCTGGTCTCGGACGTGAGTTAACACAACAATATGGACCTGACTTGACCTGGTCTCGGACGTGAGTTAACGCAATAATATGGGCCTGACCTGACCTGGTCTCGGACGTGAGTTAACGCAACAATATGGGCCTGACCTAACCCGGTCTCGGACGTGAGTTAACGCAACAATATGCGCCTGACCTGGTCTCGGAAGATCTTTAGTCACGTACTTCTTTAAACACCGTTGTCCAGTTCTTCACTGTTGTCCTCGACAAACTTTTGTCACCATACATTGCCTACATTCTGCAATGAATGTGAACTGCTTGACATCCTTCAGCTGTAAGATATCGAATCACCGCTCGCTGATCAACTCTGCACGGATTCCGTATCACACAATGTTTTCAACGGGCTGCTGAGGAAACTATGAGTCCGAGGATAATAACATTTTCCAAACTTGACGGTTGGTATATGCTGTTTACACCAGAAGTGACGTCAGCATGCGCATCGTACGTATGTTCACTTGCTGCAGTTTGGTCTGGTTTAATTTGAACACGCCACTAGTTTTCTCTGACAACTTGTAAACCAATTAACGTAATTCAATATCATTTAACATGGGCATACTGTGAACTAGTTGGACGTCGAGGAACTACGCCCTGGCTATTTTCAGCAGGATGGAGCCACATGTCACATCTCAAATGTCAAAATGACTGAAACCGCTTGCTTCTATGAAGATCGTGTCATTTCAAACAGATTTTGACCAACCAGGTCGCCTGATCTTATTCCCCACCCTCCCCTCTGTTATCTTCCTATGGCGTCATGCTGAAAGGGAAAGTGTTTCACAATAAGCCAAGGGAACTCGTTGAACTGCAAGAGAAAATTCGGTAAACTGAGTCTGTAACTGCTGGTGCGAGGACGGTCAGGACTAGTGGTTTAGTGACACGGCTCACAGCCCTAAGGTGCTGGGTTCGATGCCCATCAAAGCACCGGATGTTACCCCGGGGAAGCAAACCCTTAGAAAATGCAGGAGGAAGCATACCCTTACATAAAATGCATGCCGAAGTCGGATGCACTGGGCCGACAGGCGCAAAATTAAAACCGCAGTGTAACGCATACCACCTTGGGGAATAGATAAATGAGGCGAATGCACACACAAAAATAGAAGAATAAAAACAACAACAGAGAGGCGTGTGCAGACATGCCGTTATGCTAATGATGAATACTTTCAACATTTCTTCTTTTTCTTCTTCCTCTTCTTCGTTCATCCTCAGATCAAGATCCCTGTTTCTCTTACAAAGTACACCGTTGTTTGTAAGGCTGGTATCTCTGTACAGCTTCTGTCTCATATCTTTCTCGCGAGACCAGTGTTCTTCTCTCTTTTCCTGCGTGAGCATACAGCTTTTTGGGATGTGTTCCGCGGTCATGGTATGCTCCCCACTCAGGCACCTGTCCTCAGTACCAATTCTAAATTTGTTGTAAAGGTTACCCTTGAATCTCTTATCTCCAGTTCTCAGTCTGAAGATGATGACTTGCTCTTCTCTAGTTAAAGTATGTTGTTGTTGTTGTTGTTGTTGTTGTTGTTGCGAGTGACCACAGTGAGTATGTTTACTCTCTTGTGCACCCCTGAAAATGACGTTATTGGCGGGTTACAGTTGCTCTCCTCACATCCTGAGCGTGCTGATGATGGTCGCATGGTTGTGCCATGCTTGGCTTCATCTGTGTGTCGCTCCTACTACCGGGATCACATTGATCCGTAACCTCGTTAGCCATGCTGCCATGAAAACAGCCCGTTCGCAGGGAGAACTACGAGGAAGCCGAGGTGGGGATCGTGGCCAGTATGTTTTGCCTGACCCTGATTACATGTCTGATCAGTATGTTTTGCCTGACCCTGACTAACATGTCTGATCAGTATGTTTTGCCTGACCCTGATTACATGTCTGATCAGTATGTTTTGCCTGACCCTGACTAACATGTCTGATCAGTATGTTTTGCCTGACCCTGACTACATGTCTGATCAGTATGTTTTGCCTGACCCTGACTAACATGTCTGATCAGTATGTTTTGCCTGACCCTGACTAACATGTCTGATCAGTATGTTTTGCCTGACCCTGATTACATGTCTGATCAGTATGTTTTGCCTGACCCTGACTAACATGTCTAATCAGTATGATGTGGCTGACCATACTGTGTAGCAGTCTTCTTTTCGGAACTCGGGTGTTGCTTTCAAAATTTAATTTGAGTTGTTTATGTTTTTTCACACACGAATGTATGTCCCTGTCAAATTAAATTGAATTACATTCATTGGTTTTAAAGTTATAAGGGAAAACCAGGGTCGGTGGCTAATGTACATACACACGCACACACAAACACACACACATACACAAATGCGCGTGTGCGCGAATATACTCTTCACTTAACTTAACGTCTAGAAGGCTCTGCAGAGTCTGTATACAACCAGTTTCATTGACATTACCTTGCTCTAAAAGCTATGCGCATCCAATTTATTCTTAAATGCATTAATTGTCCCTGCCTCTACTACCTCATGTGGCAATGCATTCCAAGCATTCACCACTCTTTGACGAAAAAATTATTTCTTTATATCTAATCTGGACCTATATTTAGTTAATTGGTAGCTATGCCTTCTTGTTTTTGTGGATGGTTGTATTTTGAAAAATGTGTTATAGTCTAATTTATCTGTTCCTCCAATCATATTATAAATCTGTCACCTCGAATTTTTCTCTTTTCTAGACTCTTTAGGCCGGTTTTTCTGAGACTTTCCTCATAATTCTAATTCTGGAATCCCACTATCAGCTTTGTGGCTCTTTTTTGTATTCTTTTCAGCATGTTTATTTCCCCTCTATTATAAGGACTGCATCCTATGCTATCTCCAGTCGTCTCGATGAATGTCTTGCCACTGGCAAAAGGTAGCTTAGGCTCTGTGAGTGAGGTTGACAAAAGGCGCAGTTTCTCCCCCACTTTAATCCAAATCTCCGCGCAAGTCACCCATTTCAGCGGACACAGCAAGAGATACGACTGTTCACACGGCTGAACAAAGAGAGTGGTCTTCATCACTTGTGATGGCCAAACTACAAAATAAGGACTCTATACCTGTACACAGTACTTCAATCTAGGTCTAACTAATGCTTTATACAGTTTGACTATCACTTCCTTGATCCTATGTTAATTTTTTTTATTTTCATCATACCTAACATTGCATTTGCCTTTTTCACTGTTACCTGGACTTGCTCACTCACCTTACCTGTATGATCTATTATAACCCCTAAGTCCCTTTTTTTATGTATCATTCTAAATATTTTTCTCGCCGATTCTGTAATTATGTTCCATATAGATCTACCCATGTGGATGACTGTACCTTTATCTACATTAAACTCCATTTGCCAGCTTACAGACCATTTGCAACATGGATTCCTCATTCGTCATGTTTCTTACACACCAAGTTATGTTTCTGTCTAATTTTATTGAATTAAATTTACTGGTTTAAAAGTTAAAACCGAAAACCAGGAAAGGGATTAGAGTGGGACACTTGTATTTTCGAAAGTATGCAAAAAATGGAAGATTTAGAACATTTGAGGTAGAGGAACGACAAACGAAACAGGAAGATGTACAACCAACATACTACAGATGCCATCAGCATCCACTTTTTCTGCCATCTGCTGAGAGAGACTGAGCACCTATGGGTATGCCCGAAGTGCAGTGGTCGACTCCTAGAACAGAACAGAACAGAAAACGCTTCTATTATCTCATGCCAACATTATTATATTTTCCACCTCAATCCATCACACTGAGAACAAGCACGCAAGTTTCTCAGCCCTTGTGAATTGAGAAGTATGAATTATTCCGCAGACTGTCAGCCACAAAGTTGCGATACGAGTGCGAAATCAGCATCATTATGTTCCACGTACATCGTGTTGACAATCGATTTCCACTACAACCTTCTATCTTTTGATAATGTCAGAAGTTCATGTTTTCGTAGTTTTTTCCGCTGTCATCGTGTGTTGCTATCTCAGAACTTTCCTCTTCGTCTTCCTTAACTTAATCACCTTTCGAATTTTTTTAAGCAGAGGTTAAAATGCCTGATATCAATCTCTAGTAAGAAAATGAAAATGTAAGCGATTTCATTAGTCCCGAGTGGTCCGCCTGGGTCTTTGTGTATGACAAGGACAAGAATAGCACCCCTACCCCACGAAGAGCATGTCGTAAGAGGCAACCAACTGTGTGACATGGCATAAAACCGGCCGTGGTTTGTTAAGAGCAGTGTGGGATTCCGTGACGAAGTGGTTAAGCCGTCGGCCTCGTGATCAGGTGGTGTGGGTTCGACTCCAGACTCCGCCGTCTTTTTCATGGGTGCTTGATGCGGAGTCCCCTGCATCTCGTAGTCGCCCTCTACTCGTCTTGTCCTTGACTTGCCACTGGGGTCCGGCGGCACGAGACGAGAGAGTGAGGATAAAAAGTAGCGCAGTTAATCCTAACTAAACATAGCGCTAGCAAAATAAATGTATGCTATCATCGACTACGATGGACGGCGGCCTTCGCCTTTGCCTAAGAGCAGCATTGATGTCGCCTAGCATGCTGCGGGTCTACTTTGATCAAGTATTGAGTCTATTAAGATGGACCACATCGGTTAATCACACGCCAGAGCTGGAACCTGCATAGGGGCATCAGCCCCTGTAGAAGTACAGGTCGACTAACACTAATTCGTCAGATCTGTTAACTGAACTTAACAACTTATTTATACTGGTTCAAAAGTCTATAAACAACCAGTTTCCACTACATAACAAAATCAAAAATTACCAAGTACTTCCTAAATAAATTATGCTTATAGTTTTGGTAAGATGGGGACCAAGGAACAGCTGATCTCATGGTCTGGGATTTTCATGTGGTTTGTTCGTTCCAATTAATGTATGGAGCGCAGTGTTATGTGGCGATAATTTGCAAGCACTTCCTACACTTTTCACAGGAAGCCTATGTGTGTCATTTTCCTCGGAATTCGGAGAAAACACGATCTGTTCTTCGTGTGTTATAGAATACACGTTGTTGGATAGGACGTCACTACAGATTGCGCACCGTCCTTGGTTGGTGTGCACGACCTACTCAGAAATTGCGTCCATTTTCATTGCATGCCAAGACCGGAATCTCCCGATGGGTTAATGCTCTCTCACCTAGACCTACAGATGTGGGCACTGGTCAGTAGCAGCATCTTCTTGTCTACGCGTGGGGGCTGCTGCTGTCGAGAGGTACGACATTTGCCTTTCAAATCGTCAAGGAAACGGTGGACGATCGACTTCCACAAGATTCAATCGACCGCTGGTCTCACGGATTGTTCCACCTGAATGTTCTCATCTTGAGCTACTTCCAGTCGTCTTGATTGTATGTCTTACCACTGGTTCCTGGTAACTCACAACGAGAGAGTGAGATTGATGTCCAGCGCAGCTTCTTTCTCA